>VXBP01007306.1:1165321-1207391 GCA_013400115.1 Rhinopomastus cyanomelas
GCCCTCCCGCGCAGGCTGCGGCTGGAGCGGCCGGGGCTGGTGGTGTGATCGGGGGGGGGGTGATGGACGGGGGGGGGGCACAGACATCCCCCTGGATTGATGGCCCTGCTTTGTCCCTTCCTGTCACCTGCCTTTGGAATGGGGGGGCTGCGCCATCTCCCCTTCCGCCAAGGGTGCTGCACTGGTGGGGGGGTTGCGCTCAACCAGCTGCAAAATAGAAAGGGAAATACCGGGAGCTGCCCCGGGGGTTCTCTGCTGGAGAGACAGAGGGGGTTGGCTCTTGCGTTGTGCAAGGGGGATCTCTGGGGTTGGGAGGAGGGCTGCCCCCAGCCCAGCTTGGAGATGGAGGCTGCTGAACCAGCCACCCACGCAGCCCAGCAGGGCCGCATGCAGCTCATCTAGTTGCCCTGACTGAGGAGGGGACAGGGACCAGTGCCACTGCACGTCCCCTTTTTCCATTCATTGTCTGCACTGGAATAGTCTGGGAGAGGGCACACAGACAGTCAGAACACAGACAGACTCAGGGACAGGGGTGCAAGGTAGCATCATGGAAACTCATCTTGGTCCATCAGGATTTAATGGCAAATGTCTCTCTTCTTCCTTAAAATCCCACCATTCTGGATTGACACCGCTCAGCGCCGTGGTGGGGTGTGTGGGTCGCAGGGGTGTCTGCAAGGGGAGAGCAGGGCTTATGTAGCTAAACTGCTGCATAGGATTGAGGGATGGGGCATCCAGTGCTAACGTAGGTGTTCCTCAGGCTGCTCCTGCTCTTGGGAGGTTGGTTCCTGTCTTGAGGTGCTGGTTTTGGGAGGAGCTGCCCCCCATCCAGAGCTGGGAGCAGTGTGTGGGGTGCCCTTCTCTGGGCATCACTGCGGTAGCACAAGGTTCCCCTGGCTCACCCTCACTGCGCCAGCCTGCACCCAGGATTCCTTCTGGGTCTGCTGATAGGAGAAGGCGCTTGCTACAGAGGACCAGGAGGTCCAAACATGGGGCTGACCCCTGGGGCAGGGTATCTTTGCTGAACTTCTTTCTGAGGAAGGGATAGATGAATGGAAGGATGCTGCCATGTTGCCATGGCTCGCTCCGCCAGTCGTCCCCCCCACCCAGAGCTGCATCCTGCCCTGGCTTCCCTCCAGACCCGGATTATTCTTTTGACCAGCTGGTGCCATAACAAGATGGGGTTTGGAGGCCCCTGGTGAGGTGGGAGGAGGTGGGCAGGGAGATGGAGGTGGATCAGTGTTGAGGGAGATGGTCAGAGCCAGATCATTGCCCACCTGAGCTGTGAGGTGCATGGAGGGGCTGTCCCTGTGCCTCCTCACAGTGTCCAGCTATGTCCGTCCAGGACTTGTTTTCCCCTGATCAGGGTTGGAGCTGAGTGCACTCAGCCCTTCAGGTGATGGCTGCCAGGGTGTCTCCTGCCCTCTACGGCCACCTCCTAGGGAGCCCCGAGAGAGCCATTGGCTGTGCTCTGGAGCTGGTTAGATGAATCTCACCCCAGTGTGGGAACTGGTTCCACCTCTGGAGGCCCCCACATCTTCAAAGGACCCCCCACCACGTGCATGTTCCCCCATCCTCTCTTGTCACAGGGGTTCCTTGGATCTTTCCAAGGCCCAGCCCAGCTCCATGCTGTCCTGCAGCACCCTGCAGTGGGGAGGAGGCAGAGGCTGAGTTTCCTTCACTAACCCCATCACCAAGAGGCAAGATGAGCCGTGTAGCACAGTGACACTTGCTCAGCCGCAGGCTGGTGCAAGGTACGCAGCCAGTGCACGTGGCGGTGGTACCAGTGCTGGACCCCTTTGCCTGCAAGAGGAAGGAAATCTTCCTGAAGGGTTCTCTTGGCTCGCACTGCTGTCCCAGACAGGTGGGAGCAGCCCCGGGATGTGCAGTGCCTTTCTCCCTTCCAGAGACTCCTTTACCCCTAGACACCAGCCAGTGTTCCCACGGAGAGACCCTTCCTGGACAATCTCCCACAGAGGTCACCTGTGCCTGGTGCCACCTGCCCGAGCCCCACCATGAGGCTCATGGTTAGATCTTGCCTGCATGAGGTCTAGTGGGCCCTCAGCACCCATGCGCAGCCCTCGATGCCATCCTGTGGCACTCTGTGTCCGCATTGGTACCTCTCCAAGGTCTACCCCTGCCTGGTGGTGACTCAGGAACACAGCTCCTGGAACCAGCGAAGGAGACAGGGGCAGGGCTGCCAACCAGTGCTAGCTTCAGGGCACAGCCAGGGGCCCCAGGGACCTGCTGCTGGGTTGCTGGTGTGAGTCACCATCAGGCTGCTTGGGGCACCTCACTGTTCCCAGCACCCCTTGGTTAAAGGCACAGGGTGACTTGGGGTCCAGATGCTGCCCATTTAGGGTGCTCCCATCCCAGCTCAGGGTATGAGGTTTGTGTGCTTTTCCAGAGATTGGGCTGGCCAAGCACAGGAGGAAGGGGATGCAGCAAAGGACGGGTCCTGGTGGGACCATTGCAGGGATGCACATCACGTTCTCCTACCTGCACAGGGGCAGGACCTCCAGTCTCACCAGGACCTTGGTGTGCTGGCAATATCTGTGTGAGGAGGGGGTCTCTGTGCCCCATCTCCCATGGGTGGGAACAGACCCTGCTGAAGCCATTTCCTTCCTGGGCTCCCACCCTCCTGATGCCCAATGTGTGGGTGCAGGAGCAGGCGTTTGGCAGAGCATCTGCTGGGGCCTTTCACCCTCTCACCAGAGTCTGTGTCACCTCCAACGTCAGCTCCGAGTTGGAAAAGCTTGAAAAAGAAGAGATACAAAATTCCCCCACACTGTAGAGCAATTCCAGTCTCCAAACACTGCTCTGCACCAGTGGTTGAGGAATACCTGCCTCTGTGTTGACCACGGAAGGTTTCCAAGAGTGACCAACCCCACTGTGGCAGCTTTGCACCCACTTATCAGGTTCTGCCAGTGCAAGAAGGTTAAAAAACCCCCGATGGAGAGAAGAGTCCTTCTCTCTTAGAAAACAAAATAGGAAGGTCCGGGCCTGATTCCCAGCACCTCAGGACAAATGGCCCAGGAGAGTTTCCCTTTCTCTTCCCACAAAACCCACAGATTGAGAAAGAGACCCATTGTCACAGGACTACCGACTGCACGCTGGGGAACAGGTGCTGCATCCACCGGTTTGCTCTGCGGGAAGGAGCTTGGCTCCTGTGTTTTGGAGAGCACAGAAGTAGATCAAGCTGGAGGTGCTTTAATTCTGGGCTCCCCCATTGCCTGTGGACACACAAATGTGTGCGCACGCATGTTGACTCGGGAGCTATACAGGGTCATTTATGGAGCCCATCAGATGGACTGATGTAAGACTGCTTGGAGTTGGACCAGCTCAGGCACACAGCAGCTGCCCCCAGGGCTGGGTTTAGTGTCCAGGTGGACACAGGAGACCAGACCAGCCTGGATTCCCACCAAGCTGAGCCTAAAGAGCCCTGGTTTGTTGGTGTTTTGCTCCTGTTTGGGTCAAGGCAGCAAAGAACCAGCTCAGAAAGCCATGGCCACACAAGTAGGAGATGTGACTTGGAAGAGAGTCACCTCTCTTCCAGGATGCTGCGACACCCTGCATGTGCCAACCTGCTACAGGAAAGCACTTGGCTCCTCTTGACACTGAAGCACCAGCAGTGTTGGCTAACTATAACCTCTACAGCCCCTAACAGCCAGCTACAGCATCCCCCTGGGCATGGAAACGTGGTGGGGTAGGGCAAGCGTCAGTGACGGGCGATGACTTCGTGTGGGACCTGATGCAGTCTTTGGCTGATTGTCTCTACCCAGATGAAGTAGCTCTGCTCAGCTACCAGATCCTGAGGGAGTTGTGCCAGGAGTGATCCCGCAGGGGAAATCTGTGTGGATTTTAGCCTTTTTCTGCAGTGCAGTCAATGGGAGCAGTTGGTGGGCGTGAGCACACCGTTCATTTCCCTTCGGGTGCGTTATGGAGCTCCTAAAGAGTTCAGGAGCTCCTAAAGAGTTCAGGATCTCCAGGTCTCTATCCTCCACCTTTCCAGGCTCTCCATACATCTCTCATGAGAGCAGTGCAGATAGGAAAAGGAGGAATTAATCCCAGGTTACTGTGATTACTGTGGATAATCCCTGAAGCCAGAGCCCCAGCCGCTGCTCTGCAAAGCGGCATGAACACTGCTTGGCATGGCTGTGACACGTGGGGTGTTCCACCAGCAGCTGTGATAGAGACCTCTGGTGCTGCTCTGGGTGGGAAAACCTCAAGTTCACCTCAAGCAGGTTTGGGGACAGAAGGAGGAACCTGAACCTGGGCAGTTCAGCCCATGCTGGACTGGCCAGCAGGTTCCTGCCTGTGAAACATGTCCTCCAGAAAGGCTGAGGTCTTCCAGGTGGGCACCAGAAACACCCAGTGAGAACAGTAGGTATTCTGAGCATAACTGCTTGTGGGGGAGATTTTTGGGACTTGCTTGGTTTATACACATCACATAATGACAGAATTACTGAGGCTTGAAAAGCCCTCTGAGCTCATCCAGCCCAGCCCAGGACATAACATCACCACAGCAGCCAGTTCAGGACACTAAGGGCCACAGCCGGGCTGTCCTTAAGCACCTCCAGGGATGAGGACTCCACCACTGCCCTGGGCAGTCCATTCCAAGGTCTGATCACCCTTCCCATGAGGAAGGGCTTCCTACCATACAACCTAACCCTCCCCTGGCAGCTTCAGACCCTACCCTCTTGTCCTGGAGCTGGTTGCCTGGGAGAAGAACCTGACCCCCACCTGACTACAACCTCCCTTCAGGGAGTTGGAGAAAGGGATAAGGTCACCCTTGAGCCTCCTCTCCTCCAGGCTAAACACCACCAGCTCCCTCAGCCTCTCCTCATCAGACTTTCCCTCCAGTCCCTTTCCCAGCCTCATTGCTCCTTTGGACCCTCTCCAGCCCCTCAATCTCTTTCTTGAAGTGAGGGGCCCAGCACTGCCCTAGTACTTGAGGGGAGGCCTCACACTTAGACTATCCGTGAGGTGGCTCTTGGCCAGGTTGAGGGACGTGAGCTGGGCTTTGTCTCCTGTGATTGAATCTGTTTTCTCTGTCCTCAATGGGGTTGGTGACCATCAATCATCTTCTGGCCCTCTTTGATGTACTGGTGCCTGTTGGTCTCAGACTGGGGTTGTTCAGAGGCAGGCTCGTGCTCTCTTACGTTCAGATGTGGCTGGGTCTGTGTAACTTTCACAGTGTCTTAAGCAATTAATTGATGAAGCAGCACAGAGGCAGTTGCCAGGCCAACCCAGAGCCAAACACGTTTGCCTCTGAGATGCGTCGTGACAGCTTTTTAAGAGAAGTGGGTCTTGAGCAAACATCACCATCACTTCCCGTGATTGGCTCTGCAGTGCTGCTCCAGGATTTTGGATCCTAAAATGTTGAGGAGAGTGGAAGGACTGAGTCCTGCCTGTGGCAGGGAGGAGCCCATGTTTAGGACCTTCTCCTGCAGGATCTTGGGCAGTTGCTGTCCGTCCATAAAGCATCTCCATTCTCCTGTAGCACACCAGGCCAGAGTGTGGGATCCTGGCATGTGGCAGTGAAGGAGAATCTCTGAGCAGCAGAACGGTAGCCTCTTGGGCTGCCCCAGGGAGGGACAGTGCTGTGGCACAGGCTCAGGTCAGCACCAAGGCAGAAGGACCCTCTGGCTGCAGCATCCCTCAGCCATCCTGGTGCTCCAGGCTGGAGTGGTGGCCAAGACAAGGTTTTACTGCTTCCAGTGACTGCTGGAGCTCAAAGCTGCTCATTAGGCTCTTTGCGAACCAGGATAACGGGCCTGGGACATCCTCAAGTGAGTCCCTCTCGGTGCAATCTGTGCCTGGTTGCAGTGTTGTTGGTGTGGACACATATGCTGAGAGCGTTGGTTCCTTTTCCCCCAGAACCAGTTGGAGACACAGGGCTGGTTGCTGTTGCCACAAGCAAGCAAGGCAAGGCTGGAGAAAGGCTGCCTGGCCAGCTTTGTCTAAATAACGTGGACTAAGCCTCTTGGAGTGATGTGTGGGCTCAAGTCCTACTAGGCTACCATGTCACCAGCTTCTGGCCCTGCTTGAGAACGTGCAGTGGGTCATCTTCATGCCATGGGTCATACTGAGAACAATTTGAACTAGAGGAGGTGGTTGCTCCCAAGCTCATCATTGCATGGTTGCAGGTTGCACTTCTCCGTGTTACTCAAGAGCAGGGGAGGTTCTTCATTTGGGGTGAGATGAACTTCCTCATCCACAGACACCCATATTGTCTCTGTGTTGGAGAATAAATGCAGAGCTGTCTGTATTGTCTGTTCTTGGTAGGAATTGTAATTCAGGTTCATAGAATCACAGAGTCATTAAGGTTGGAAGAGACCTCCAAGATCATACTTCCAACTCAACCCCACCCTGCCTACTCAACCCTGTTCCCCAGGGCCACACCTACTCATTTGTTGAACCCTTACAGGGACGGCAACTCCACCTGTCCCTGGGCAGCCTGTTCCAACCCCTGACCACTCTGTCAGTCAACATTCTCCTGGTGTTCAACCTAACCCTCCCCTGGCACAGCCTGAGGCCATTTCCTCTTGTTCTGTCACTGGTGACTGGGGAGAAGAGATCAACCACCACCTCTCTACACTTTCCTCTCAGGCAGTTCTAAAGAGCAATGAGGTCACCCCTCAGCCCCCTCTTCTCCAGAGTAAATTCCTCTAACCTGCAGGAGAGGTGCAGTTGGTAGGGTCAGACGAGCCCAGTGTTGAAGGCACTGCATCAGCTGTACAGATGCTTTTGGTTTTGTCCCCTGAGACCTGGTTTATCTCCAAGATGAAGAGCTTGGTGCGGAGCATCACCCCTGACGTTAGCTTGGTCAGACCTTTTGGGGACACGAGTGACAACACCTGACCTGCTAATGCAGAGCATCCTGGAAGAGGGCCAAGCTTGCCATGAAGACCTTGGGGAAGGGAGGAGTTGCTGTTCTGCCTGGGAGACTCCTGCTGATCCTGTGGCTGAGTGTGGAATTGGCTCAAGGATGCTGGCAGTGCTCATCCTGGATAGCTCATGTGTGCTGGCATTCTTTCTCCTTCAGAACAAAGCCCTTGCTAGAGGCTGCTTTGAGATTGCCCTGATCTGAGGATGGGTCTGGGTCTCTTCTCACTATTGGCCTCAGCTCCACTGCTAGTAGTCATGTTAGCCAGAACAGCCCCAGGGAGAAGCTGTACTGTGTTAGAGCTCAGAATTGCCAGAATCTTGCCCCTTTCCCCATCCCTGGCCACCTGCAGCACTTAGTGCTGTCTTCTTGGTCCACCAAGAGCTCACAGACCACTCTGCCTAACTGGGGTGTTTACTGATCACTGCAGGGACAGCCAGGAGGTGCCATGGCCACAGCTCCTCCAAACA
Organism: Rhinopomastus cyanomelas; assembly: GCA_013400115.1. Lineage (NCBI taxonomy): Eukaryota > Metazoa > Chordata > Aves > Bucerotiformes > Rhinopomastidae > Rhinopomastus > Rhinopomastus cyanomelas. The sequence continues at coordinate 1,172,678 of VXBP01007306.1, forward strand.
GGACTCTGCAATCTCAGGCTTCTGCTTGACTTCATGTCTTGTGCCCTCCTGGGCTTTGTCTGGCTCCAGAATCTCTTTGGAGGATGCTTCTTGGATCTGCCCATTTCCTGACTCTGCCCAGGCTCTGAATTGGCCCTGGCAGCCTAGGGAATAGCAGAACCCCCAGAGCCAGCTCAGATGCATTGTCCAGACAGGAGAGGACACTGGGTTAAGGAAGGGCTGAGGCTGGCTGTGGCAGGATGGGAGCAGGGGTAGTCCCCAGTGCTTGTGGGTGGGGATAGGCACCCTAAACCTACAAAGCTCAGAGCAGTCATCTCAGGGCACTCAGGTCTGCTTTGGGAGAGCCCTCTTGATCTGTCTGAGGAACAGGACAGCACTTTTGGCCCTGGGAGTTGCACAGACCCATCCTGCTCAGCACATGCAGAGCAGACCCCACAAAGCTCTGAGGACAAGGTGTCTCCTGGAGCAGCTGCCCTGGCAAGGAGCAGGTTTGGGCTGGCTAAGGCAGCACTTGAAGGAGGCCTTTCCAGGCTCCACTTTCCCAGGACCCCATCCCCATACTGCTTTAGCTGATCAGAGGGACCTTTGCACTGATAGCACCTTCCCTGGGCCCCAGGACACTCATTCCCAGACTCCTCCATCTCCAGAGCAGAGCAGGATCATGGAATCACAGAATCAATTAGGTTGGAAAAGCTCTGTAAGATTGCCAAGTCCAACCTGAACCCAACTGTCCCAATGCACCCCCAAACCCTGTCCCTGAGCTCCAGATCTCCCCAAGTGTGAAACATGGACAAGGATGGTGATTCAACCCCCTCCCTGGGCAGCCTGTTGCAAGGCTTGAGAACCCTTTCCAGGAAGACTTTTTTCCTAATGTCCAACCGAACCTTCCTGGTGCAGCTTGAGGCCATTTCCTCTTGTACTGTTCCTTGTGAGAAGAGACCAACCCCTACATCCTCTCAGGCAGTTGCAGACAGCAATAAGGTCTCCCCTCAGCCACCTTTTCTCCAGACTAACCATCCCCAGAAACCTCAGCCCCTCCTCAAGTCTGTGATGGGCTCCCAGCCGAGCCCTGACCCCTCCCTGGGCTTTACTGGGTGTCCATGGGGTTGCTGGGCGTGGGATGGAGAGTGCCTGCAGGCTGCTGGCAAACAGCCCTGTTATCCCTGGATTGTGGCTCTGGGGAAGGAGCCAAAAGTGAGTAATGAGAGGAGAAGGAGGGATGTGTTAGCATCTCGCATTCCCAGCCCTGCTCCTGGAACAAAGAGCAGAGCCTGGGTACGCTACCTGAGCTGGGGAACAGGTCCTGGAGCACTGGGTTTGGGTGGGCAGCACGAAGTGGGGCAGCACCAGCTTTGGGGCTTATGGGGTACAGACAGACCCCAGCAGTATCAGGCACCTGCCATTCTGTGGTCCAGTGGTGGCCCCTCACCCTCCTGGAAGGGCTATGGGGTGTAACCAGGGGCAGGCAGGACTCCTGCATCCTTCTGGGGCTCCCTTGAGGCCACTGACACATGGATGCCCAGCAGTAGGAGCTGCTGCCTCCAGGATTTACAAGAGGACAGACAGACCAGTAACACTCACAGGCTTCCAGTTTGCCTCTGCTGGCACCAGTCTCCAGTACTGCTGCTCTCAGCTTTACTCAGCCCAGGAAGTCCTATGGGGTGTTTGTAGGGTGAATGACCCCAGTGTGGGGAACTGGAGCGTCACCCCGGCTCAGCTGAGCAGTTTCCTGCCTGACCCTGCTCCTTAGGAGCTGATGGTTCAACTACCAGAGCAAAAAGGGGACCGTCAGGTTTCTGACAGCACCTTGTGCCCATCCTGCTGCCAGGGCCACATCATCACCTGGTGATTATCTGCACCCCACAGGGAGCAGCCCCACAGACTGCCCCAAGCACAGGTCCCTGGCCAGGAATGTGGGCAGGGGTGGCCCTAAAGAGTCTTGTGCTGGGGACCCGCAGGTGCTGCTGTCCTGGCTGGTTGCATAAGTCTGGCGGCTGCAGGAGGCGAAATGGGATTGCGGGGGATTACAAGGAACAGGCTCAGGCTGCTTGATTCTTGTTTCTAAAAGGAGCTCCTAAGCCGTTGTTGTTTTCCCAGTGCTTTGGATTAGGGCTGGGACATACCGGCTGGTTTTTGGACTCTCCCAGGGATCCCTACAACCTTGAGCCAGCTGGTGGCTCCCCACTGCTGTGGGCTCCATCTGTTAGTGCTGAGGCTGGGGCAAAAATAGAGCTGGGGGTGACCTCTGCTCCTGGGTACCCCAAAACCACCCCCCATTTCCCTATATCCCAGGAAGGATGAGAGATTCACTACCCCCTGTGCAGCCCCCAGTGCTGCAGATGGGGCCACCCGGGGTGCTGTAGGATGGGAGATTTGGGGTGCTGATCCTCTTGTACTGCCTCTCTTGCAGAGATCATGCACGATGTGATCCGGAAAGTGAAGAAGAAGGGAGAATGGAAGGTGAGTACCAAACCCTGGGAGCCAGGAGAGGAGGAGGAGGAGGAGGAGGATGGAGAAGAGGAAGCAGGAAAGAGGGCAGATTCAGACATGGATGGGGAATGCGTGGAAAGGGCAGTTGTCTGGTTGCCCCAGTGCCCCCAGCTCACAGCTCTTCTCCCCAGGTGCTGGTGGTGGACCAGCTCAGCATGCGCATGCTCTCGTCCTGCTGCAAGATGACCGACATCATGACGGAGGGCATCACCAGTGAGTACCACCATGAGGAAACGCCAAACCCCCCTCTGTACCAGGGGACCCCCAAGGGCATCTCCAGGTTGGCAGGAGCTGTTTGGGGTGGTAGCACAAACTACCCCCTGCCCCATTCTCTTTATATTGGAGACAGGTTACCCCCTATCACTCATGGAGCTCTCTCCATGCCAGTCTCATGTTTCTTGGCCCCCCTGGGAGCCCCAGCACCTTGTCCTCTCGCAACGTGCCTGTCCCAGGTGTTATCTTCTGTCAACCCTATAAACAATTCCCTACAGCACTGGGAAAGGAGAAGGAAACCCCAGGCCATGCACTGAGATGTATTGGGGGTATTAGGGGTCTGCCCCATCCTGAGTACCACCACAGCACCACCCCTGACTCCCTTCATGTGAGGAATTGTGACAGTAATCCAAGACAACACAGCATGGGTGATGGGTTCTGGTCACTGAGGGGTCAGCAGGGCTGGTCCCATGGGTGATCCAGCAGCCCTGCTCAGCCCAATGCCCCTGCCACGGTCGCTGTTTCTCCCCACCCCAGTTGTAGAAGATATCAACAAGCGCCGGGAGCCGCTACCCAGCCTGGAGGCCGTCTATCTCATCACCCCTTCCGAGAAGGTGAGTATGGGGCTGGGCCAGGCAGGAGATGCCTTCCTTGGGCTGGCATCTAGGCTGCAGCCAATGGAGAGGTGGCACAGAAGTGTGGAGCTGCCCCACTGCCAGGGGGAAGAACCCTAGGTGAGCCTGCGAAGGTGCCCAGCAGGTCCCTTGTCTCTTACAGTCCATCCACTCCCTCATCAATGACTTCAAGGATCCCCCCACCTCCAAGTACAGAGCTGCCCATGTCTTCTTCACTGACTGTGAGTACCTGGGAGGAGATTGTCTCTGTCTCTAAGGGTGCTGGGCTGCTGAGCACTACCCCTGTCCTCTACCTCTCCCTGCCCTTGCAGCCTGCCCTGATGCCCTCTTCAACGAGCTGGTGAAATCCCGAGCTGCCAAGGTCATCAAAACCCTGACGGAGATAAACATCGCCTTCCTGCCCTCCGAGTCCCAGGTGAGGCTGGGGACTCTCCCTGCAGGGTGCTCCAAGGGATGAGGCAGCCAGGAGATGCTCCAGCTTCTCCTCTGGCCCGTGGGAGTTCGTGTCACAGCCTGGACACTTCTCCTCTTGCTGACTCCTTGCCCTGCTCCCTGGCTCTCCCTGTCTCCTTCAGTTACTGCTCTGGACTGATTCACCCTGGGGATTTAGCAGGAGCCTTGGCCCTGTGCTGGGAGCTGGTTTTGTACCCTTCCTCCAGCACGGTCCCCAGCCAAGGGCACCAGCCCCTTACCATGTACCCCTGCACAGGAGATGGGAACAAGGAGGGCAGTGGGACAGACAGGTGGTGCTGGACCCGTTTGGTGCCATTAACCCTTCCAGCCCTGGTATCTCTGGGGAGGCAGACAGAAGGTGACTGCACAGGCAGCCAGACTGGGTTCTGGGCTTTACTGGGAGCATGGCCAGGGAGCAGCATGTCTCCACTTGTCCCCAGGTCCCTGGGGTGTGGGAGCAGGTGATTGCTGTGGGCAGGGGGTCTCCTGCATTTTCTGCTCACCCTGGGAGGCTACATGTGGACAGGGACATTTCCATGAACCCAGAGGTGGGGAGGGCCTCAGGATCCAGAGCTGGCAGCCAAGAGCCCAGAGATGCCCCCAAACAGCACAGACATTCAGCTGAGGCTGAATCTGATTTCCAAACCCCCTGGGATGTCCTGTGGGGCTGCTGCCATCAGACCTTTTCCATATCTCATCCCCTCTGACCCGCCCCAGGTTTACTCCCTGGATTCAGCTGACTCCTTCCAAAGCTTCTACAGCCCTCACAAGGCTCAGATGAAGAACCCCATCCTGGAGCGCCTGGCTGAGCAGATTGCCACACTCTGTGCCACGCTGAAGGAGTACCCAGCTGTGCGGTACCGCGGGTAAGTGGCACCCTGTGACACTCCCTGGGGGCCTGCCCCCCGCCCCAGATGTGCTGGGGCCATGGACTGGTGCTGGTGGGGATCCAACCCCTGAAAGGGGCTGTCAGAAGGCTGGGGAAGACTTCCCAAGGGCAGGGAACAATAGGACAAGGGGTCAAGGTTTGAAGCTGAAAAAGGGTGCATCTTAGTGCATCCCAAAGACAATTAGGACCGTCCTGTGCCACTTGTTGGGGCTTGAGGAAAGGGAAGGCCTGGGGGAAATGTTCCCACCCCAAGTGCCTCTCACAGAGAGGTTCTGGGATGGTGGGAATAGAACAGCAGATTGGGTTGGGTTGGAAGGGACCTTAAAGCTCTGCAAAATGATAGAATGAAGGGTGATGGTTTGAAGCTGGGAAAGGGTAGATTGAGGCTGGACAGGAGGAAGAATTTCTTGAGTTTGAGGGTGGAGGATTCCTGGAACAGGTTGCCCAGAGAGGTGGTGGAGGCCCCATCTCTGGAGCCATTCAAGGTCAAGCTAGATGGGGCTCTGGGCAATCTGGTCTGGTGAGTGCTGGCCCTGCTTGGTGTAGGGGGGTTGGAGGTCTCTCCCAATCCAACCCATTCTGTGGACAAACTGCTGGGATGGATAGCCAGCCCTCCTCAGTGTAACACCAGGCTCACACTGGAGGGCAGAGTGTAGGAAGATTGAGGTCTGAGTGGCACCAAGGCAAAGTGGAGCACCCCAGGAGACAGGGAAATGGGCAATGAAACCTGCTTGGGTCCCTCCTGCCCCATGACTCAATGATATGCCAAAGGGAAACCAGCAGCTCCTCCCCATCCCATGGTGGAGAGAACTGCCCAACCCATGGAGCTGGGAGCTGACCCCCTACTTCTTCTGCTTCCTGCAGGGATTACAAGGACAATGCTATGCTCGCCCAGCTCATCCAGGACAAGTTGGATGCCTACAAGGCTGATGACCCCACCATGGGCGAGGTGAACAGGGGTGGTGCTGGCAGCCCTGGTGGAGGATGTTCTGCTCTAAGAGTTCTCTGAGCAGAGACCCCAGAACTATCCCAGTGTCCCCCAGCTGCACTGCTCATGCCTCCCCTCTGCTCTGTAGGGTCCGGACAAGGCTCGTTCCCAGCTCCTCATCCTGGACCGCGGCTTTGACCCAGCTTCCCCGGTGTTGCATGAGCTGACCTTCCAGGCAATGAGCTATGACCTGCTGCCCATTGAGAATGATGTCTACAAGTGAGTGAGATCTCCAGAGCCCCCACAATCCAGCCCTGGAGTAGGAGTTGGAAGCTCAGCCATGAAGTCTGAGCCTCAGCTCCATCCCTCCCTCTCTCCTTCCATACATCTATCCATCCATCCATCCCTCTCTCCTTGTCCCTGCCCATCTATCTGCCCACCATCTCTTGTTCGTTGTCTCACTGTCTGTCCATCCCTCCTTTCATCCACCCATGCGTCTGCCCCTCCAGCCATCTGTCTGTCTGTCCATCCAGGTCACTGGCTGCCAGGATGACAGACCATCCTGGTTGCAGCCTGGTGGGGGTTGGGTAGGGTTGGGGCAAAAGAGGCTTTTCTCGCCTTCAAAACTCAGCCCCTTCACAGCATCCAGCAGCTGAAGTGGTACAAGAAGGACAGATGTGAAACCAAGTTGAAATAACTTCACCACGCTGCTAGCAGACCCCAAATGAGCCCCCGTGTGCTCCTCTGTCCCCCCATTTCTGTAGATCATGGACAGTGAGGGGTTCATGCCCCTCCAACCCCATCCCCACTGTGACACTGCCTGCTCTCTTCCCAGGTATGAGACAAGCGGCATCGGGGAAGCCCGGATTAAGGAGGTTCTGCTGGATGAGGATGATGACCTGTGGGTCACTCTGCGCCACAAACACATTGCCGAGGTGTCCCAGTGAGTGTCCTTGGTGGCGGTTGCCAACTTGGGGCGGGGGGGGTCAATGGCTGGGCATTGCTCCCCACTCTACTGTCTGGTTCCCCTCCCTGCTGAGACCAGCGTCCTTCTCCCTCCTCCTCTCCCCAGGGAGGTGACCCGGTCCCTGAAGGAGTTTTCTTCGAGCAAGAGGATGAACACGGGTGATAAGGTGACCTGGCTGTGCCCACTGAACTAGGAACGGGCACTGGGGGGCTCAGCTGTGGGCTGGCACGTGGCAGAGTCTCCTGGGGTCACCCGATGCAAAGGGCTGAGGGGACTCTGGTACCTGTTAAGTACTCAGGTCTCTGTTGGGTGCGTAGGTCCCTGTTGGAGGTGGGTGGCAGAGCTGGGCAGACAGGGCACCCTGGGAGGGCATCGCATGCCGGGGTTGGGTTGCCCCTGGCAAGGGAACCCTGCTGATCAGACAGCAGCTGGCAGTGCCCATGGCTCGTTCCGTTGCTGAGACCTTGAGCTGGTGGCAGAGAGGGGACCCTGGTGGAAATGGGATGTAAAAGTGGCCAGAAGCCAAAGCACCACCTTGGCCTCAGCTCAGTGCATGGTGGTCCCACAGAAAGGTCCTGGGGGAATTTCTCCCCCATCACTGCAGTTTTCAAGGCTGCAGACCCTCTCCTTTCTCCTCACCTGAACTGGAGGAGACCCAGCAATGCCAGAGCAGGTGTCACCACACCCCTGCAAGGGGCTCAGGGGGGTGGAAGTCCTCAGCAGGATTACCTCCAATCTGCTCATGGTCCCCAAGGCCCCCAGGGTGAGTGACCGTGTCCCCTTCCGTCACAGACCACAATGAGGGACCTGTCCCAGATGCTGAAGAAGATGCCACAGTACCAGAAGGAGCTCAGCAAGGTATGAAATGGGGGGAGATGTTTGTGCAGAGCAGCTAGTGCTCAGCCCACCCAGGGAGGGGATGATGATAGCTCTTCTTGGAGTGTCCCTGGCCATGAGTGAGGGCTGGGGTGGCGGCACGGCGACCTCTGGCTGCTACCAGAGCTGCCAGGGTGACTGTGCTGTTCCTGTCTCCCCAGTACTCGACCCACCTGCACCTGGCTGAGGACTGCATGAAGCACTACCAGGGCACAGTGGACAAGCTGTGCCGAGTCGAACAGGTACCAGCTTCCCCAGACCCACATCCCCCCATGAGCCTCATCACTGCAGGGACAACTGGGGATGACAGCTCATGCGCCACAGCTCAGCAGTGAGTGTTCTCTGCAGGACCTGGCCATGGGCACTGATGCAGAAGGGGAGAAGATCAAGGACCCCATGAGGGCCATCGTCCCCATCCTGCTGGATGGGAATGTCAGCACCTATGACAAGATCCGCATCATCTTGCTCTACATCTTCCTGAAGAACGGTGAGGAGGGGGAGCCCTGGGCAGGGCTGGGTGAGATGTACAGCATCTCTGGGTGGGGAACAGCTCCTGATTCATCCAGGATAAATGCGATGGGAAGGCTCAGCCCTGTCCCCCATGCCACACCAGCTTGGGTGTCCTGAGGTGGCAATGGGGGGCTGTGTGAAAACCATGTCCCCGTTACATGTGCAGGTATCACTGAGGAGAACCTGAACAAGCTGATCCAGCATGCTCAGATCCCAGCAGAGGACAGTGAGATCATCACCAACATGGCCCACCTTGGGGTGCCCATCATCACAGATGTGAGTGTTCACCCCCTGCTCCCCCTGCTTGCCCCTTGGGAGGACTGTGGCACCCCTGGGATGCCCCCAGCACCCATTGGGTCCACCGCCCAAGCCCCTGAGTCTCAGGGGGTCCCTGTGCTCCTCCTACCCAGTCAACCCTGCGCCGTCGCAGCAAGCCAGAGCGGAAGGAGCGGATCAGCGAGCAGACCTACCAGCTTTCCCGATGGACTCCTGTGATTAAGGACATCATGGAGGTGAGGTAGCATAGATGGGGACCGGGGATGGAGCAGGGACCTCAGCTCTGCCCAGGAAGGGACCTGTTGACTGCTGATTGCTTCCAGCCCAGACCTGACCCTCCTCCTGGCACATGTCTCCAGGGCTGCTCCCCAACACAGACATTGTCCACCTGGGCAGACATACAGACAGACCTTGGAGCCACATTTTGAGGAGGGGGCTATCCCTGCAGTTCCATGCCACTCCGACAGCTCCCTCTATTCCCGAGGGCTCCAGTCCCAAAGGCACACAGCTCTTGTCATCCTTTACCACTATCTGGGCAGACCCTCCTGAGGTGGCTTCATGCCCAGGGCTCACTTAAACCTCCTCCCCAGGGCCAGAGGGGTCTGCGCAGGGTAGCAGCATCTCACAGGTGATGGAAGCAGGAGCAGGTCCCTTACCCCAGTACTCGATCCCAGGCGTGAAGCCTCCAGCTCAGCTCATGGCCCTGAGCAACCACAGGAGAACTCTCCCTTGACACCCCCTTACCCTACCTCCACCCCAAAGCTCAGGGTGAGCTGTACCCCGTGCTGAACCCCCTGCCCCACAACAGCCTCTGATCCCCTCAATGGCTGGAAACAGATAGTTCCAGAAAGTACAGCCATGCAAATGAATCCTGACCCCACTGGGGCAGCCCTGGGCACAGCTCTTTCACACAGGAGTTCTTGGGCCAGGGCCCAGCCCCTTGGTGACACCCATCCTGGGGTTCTCTGTCTGCAGGATGCCATTGATGACAAGCTGGACACCAAGCACTACCCGTACATCTCCACCCGCTCCTCTGCCTCCTTCAGCACCACGGCTGTCAGGTGGGTCCCCAGGCCCTGATCTGGTCACTCTCAGCACCACCAGCATCCACCAGTACATCAAGTCAGGGTCCCTCTATACATCAGTCACCAGCAGGAGCCCTCTGGTTACCACCATCCGTGACCACCCTGCCCAGCCTGGAGGGGCTGGAGCCATTGGTTGATGCTGTCATCCCCTGCTTCAGTTTCCCTTCCTGTAACAGGTAGCTGGGGAGCTGGACTTTCCCTGCTTTAGCAGCAGTTTTGGACCCGATTCATGTGGGATTTAGTAAAGATGTGAACTGGATGCAGAGTTTAGATGGGGAGACGCAGTGCTGAGAGGCATTAGTGTCCACAACTCCCTGAAGCAAAGGTGTAGAGGGGTGAAGGTTGGACTCTTCTCACAAGAAACAAATGGCAGGACAAGAGGAAATGGCCTCAGGGTGCCTCAGGGAAAGTAGAGGTTGGCCATGAGGAGAAACTTCTTCCTGGAAAAGGCCCTCAGGCCTTGGACCAGGCTGCCCAGGGAGGGGCTTGAATTGCCATCCCTGGCTGTGCTTCACAGTTGAGGAGATCTGGAGCTCAGAGACAGGGTTTGGGAGTGGGTTGGGACAGCAGGATTCAGGATTTGACTGGATAATCTTAAAGGTCTTTTCCACCACAAATGATTCAGGGATTCTGTTTTATAGAATTATTGATGACCTGGCAGGCTGGCTTAACAGTTGGACTCAATGAGCTTAAAGGCCTTCTCCAACCAAAGCAATTCTGTGGTTCTGCCTGTTGCTTCTTGTCCACCCCTCATCTCTCTCCTCTCTCCCTAGTGCCCGCTATGGCCACTGGCACAAGAACAAGGCCCCCGGCGAGTACCGAAGTGGCCCCCGCCTCATCATCTTCATCCTGGGCGGAGTCAGCATGAATGAGATGCGCTGCGCCTACGAGGTGACACAAGCCAGCGGCAAGTGGGAAGTGCTAATAGGTGAGTGGGATCGCGGGGCCAGGCTCCATCGCACTGGCTGCTCATCCCACGCTCCCTCCACCATCCTGCAACTTCCTGGCTCCAGATGACTGCGGGGGCTGGAACTCTGAGGAGGGTCCTGTCCTGCCTCCTCTGTGTCCCTTCTGCCCGGGCAGAGGCGTTGGTCCTGTTGCACATCTGCTGCAACAGTGGTGCATGGAGCGTGCTCAGCCTCAGCAGCCCGGCTGTGCTTCTGGAGGACACGGTGGGAGCCCAGCCAGATGTTAGTGAGGAGCTTTCAGATTCCATGGGGAACCACAGCTGCATCCACACTTTGTAGGGCAGGGGCTGGAGCCCCTTCCTCATCCTTTCTGGTCCATGGATTCTAGCTTGGTAGAGCCTCTTGCTGGCATGTCATCTGCTCCTGGGGCAGCAGCCCCTCTCCATCACCTCCTGCAGCCCCCTAGTTGTGTCCCCACCACCACCATCACCCAGTTCCATCATCGCCTTTCGCTCATCTTCCCCCATGTGTTTCCGGGGTCCACCCCCTGCATGCGCCTGTGATGCTCTGGGTGCCAACCACATCCTTCCTTCCCCTGAGAAATGGGGGTCGTGGTGGGGTGGGGGGTGGGGTACCTTGGTGCAGCCATCAGCCCCACTCTGTTCTCCCGCAGGTTCTACTCACATTCTCACTCCCACCAAATTTCTCATGGACCTGAGGCACCCCGACTTCAGGGACTCTACTAGGGTATCATTTGAGGATCAGGCTCCAGCAATGGAGTGAGCCAAAGAAACCAAGTAAAGGCAGCTTACTAATGGAAAAAGAAACTCTTCCACCCAGAAGGGTCTTCTTTGATTCTTTTCTTCCTCCTTTTTCCAGTCACTATTATTTTGGGGTTGTTTTCCATTGGGATCTCTGATAGAAAATGCTTGCAGTTCCTCCTTCCAGGTGGAAAAGCATCCAGCGCCGCTTCCATCATCCCTCTGCCATGTCTCTGGGCCGGACCTGGCCGGCTCCTTCATGCCATGAGTTCCCCCTCACCGGGGCTGGAAGGGCCAGGGGCTGCGGGTCAGGGTCCTGCCTGCCCAGGGCAGGGGGACGGAGCACCCTGGGATGGCTGGAGCGGGGCTGTGGTGTCAGTGCCCAGGGGAGAGAGGGCACATAGGGCAGACCCCAGCCTTGTCTCACCTACATTTCCTCTGGCAGACCCCAGCACTGGGGTGCAAGGGGGCTGGAACCTTGAGGCAGTGGGAAGGCTCAGGTTTGTTCATGTGGCTCTTGGTGCCCTTGGGATGGGCAGGAACTGCTGACTCTGCACAGTCCTGAGCCCTGCAACTGGTGGTTTGTGGTAAAGTTTAGCCTAAATGTAGATCAGATGTTTAGCCTAGAAGTTAGATCTTGACTAAATGTAAGGTAGAAACGTCTTACACTGAGGGTGGTGAGAGCCTGTCCCAGGTTGCCCAGATTGGTGGAAGAAGCCCCATCCCTGGCACCATCCCAGGGCAGACTGGACCTTGGGGCTCTGAGCAGCCTGCTGTCATTGGGGATGTCCCTGCTCACTGCAGGGAGTTGGACTGGAGGAGCTTTGAAAGTCCCTTCCAGTCCAAACCAGTCCATCAGTCATTCTGTGGCATCCCTGAGCCACTGCAGCTTTGTGGGTTGGTGCAGAGCCAGATGCGCTCCAAGGGTAGTGTTGAGGGAGCAGCTGCTGGCACCACGCTGGGGAACCACCGAGCAAAGGAGCCCTTTTCCTTCTCTCTCCAATCTGTTCCCCTCCCACCTACTCCATTGAACCAGTGATGCTCAGGGCAGGCAGCCTGGAGACCTCCTGCATCCCCACAGGGTTCAGGCATCGCCATGACCCCGCTGCATGAGCAGCCTCATTCCACACCACTCCATCCATCTCAGTCACCGCTCTGTCACTGTTCCCCGTGTCCCCACACCCTCCACCCTGCCCCACAGACCTACATTTCCACGCAAGCATTTCCAGTGATGCGAGGCCCTCGTCCCAGGTAAGGCCTCGCTGGGGTGGCTGGGACAGCGGGGCTGGCAGCTGGGGCGCAGCCAGGGGCATCCCAAAGCCACCACTGATTTCCTCCCACCACCCCTTTTCTTCACTCCCACAGGGTCCACGCACATCCTCACCCCACAGAAACTGCTGGACACGCTGAAGAAGCTCAATAAAACAGAGGAGGAGAGCAGCAGTTAAGAGGAAACGCCGCCACGACTCGATGCCGAATCCCTCGCGGGCGCCTGGCCGGGCTGCGGTCCAGCCCCAGCCCAGCTTTCTCTCTTGTTCTTGTGTTGAACCCCCTCCCACACCCAGCCCCAGCTCCCCTCCCGCTGCCACCTTCCCAATCTCATTTTACCTGCAGGGAGGGGCTCAACAGCCAAACCAGTAACGACTATATTCAGACAAACGGGATGCATCGTGTTTGAAAAGAGGAGAAAACCCCCCGACCCTCTAACCCGTGTGTTTGTAGCTGCTGCTGTCCAAAGCCCCTGGAGCTCATCTGCCCTTTGCTAGTGAATGATGGCGAGAAAACACATAAAATCCCTTTTTCCAGAAGTTTCTGTCCTCGCTGGGGTCCTGTGTGGATGGACGGATGGACAGGCAGATGCCTCGTCATCCCTCCAGCCTCTGCTCAGGCAGGCGCATGGGCTGGGCTCCTCTCCTGGCTGGGATGGGGTGGGGTTCCCCACCACCATCTCCTGTCCTTCGTCATTTCGGGGTGGTGGGTGCCGTGACCAGATGTGCCCCTTCATCTGGCATGGGGCAAGGGTTGGGGAGGTGTGGGATTGCACCTGGGATGCTGCACACTGCGGCAGTTCCCATGCAAAAAGGGACCAAACTGGTCAAACCCTGGAGATGGGGCTGCTGAGCCCTGCTGCAGCCCGTCCCCTCCCTTCTCCGGGCACCCCCAGACCTGCAGAAATACAGAGAGATATATTTTGTAAAATGACTTTTCTAAAATACATCTCTCTGTATTTCTCTCCCCATCCCCATGGGAGCTCGGTGCCCCACTCGTGTCATCCCGTGGTGAAGCGTTTCTGAGCGAGCTGTCATGCCGAGGTGCCCCCCATCCCCACCCTAAACCCCAACCCCTGCGGACCCCCCCCTCGCCGGACTCTGTGTATATTAATGACTGTGTCTCGTGACGTTCTTACAAGCTTGGTGTATAGTGATTTGCCCAAACCTCTGGTTTTCAGTTGGGTTTTATTTGATACCCCAAGATTGCTCCCCACTCCCTATTTTCCCTGCCGTTGGGTGCACTGCAATATTTTGGGGTCCATCATTACGTTCTCTCCCTCTAAAGGCTGTGATCCTTCTTTTCCTTCCCCCAACTCTCTCTCTCTTGCCTCGGTGGTTAGACCCCCCCTTCTCCCACTCCTGCCTGTTCCGTGCCCATAAAGTTAAATATATATTTTTAGGGCAAAGGCTGTATCATTGCACTGATATTTGTTGGGTTCCCCCTTGGTCTTTCCCACCCTGTTTTGAGTTTCCTTCTCGGTTTTAGCAATGCAAATGCTTCAGGATCTTGTATGTTGGACAATTTTGTTTGTTTGTTGGTTTTTGGGATTTTTGTTTGTTGTTGTTGAGGGTTTTTTTTGGGGGGGGTTGTTGTATTTTTTTTTCCTCCGTTACAGTTATTTATATAAAAAGAATAATTTATCGAAAAGGAAAACTTTAAAGAGAAAAAAAATTAGTCTGTCTTGGAACTTGTTTACCTTGAAATTACTGGAATCTTAAATGTTTGAAAGTGTTGAAGCACAAACATGTTATCATCTCTGTATATCTGTTCTTCTGTACTAAAGCACTCGAGTGACTCAATAAAAGCAAATCTCCATCCCTAGTGCAAACCGGGGCTGTCCGCTGCTGCTTGCTGAGGTTTGGGGAAAGGGGAGGGCTGGGGGAAGTGCTCCCACCCCACCCCAAGCGTCTCCCAGGGAGAGATCCTGGGGTAGCGTTGGGTTGGGAGGGACCTTAAAGCTCTATGAAATGGTAGGATGAGAGGTGATGGTTTGAAACTGGAAAAGGTCAGCTAGAAGAGGTTTCCCATGTAGATGATGTGGTCCTAAAGTGGGAGCTGTGAGGAGAAGACACACAGTGTGGTGGCACAGGGAGGTGAGGTAGGAGGCAGCTGGGGACTGCACCATCTCACAGCTGTAGCCTGGCTCAGGGGGCTCAGCAGAGTCCAGTCATCGTGGTCTGGGTGGGGGTTTCTCTTCTAGGGCTGTGCTGAGGGTCTCCAAGTTCACCCCTGGGTTATCTCCTGTAGCATTCTGGTGCCTGAGTGGGTGCAACTGGGTGACAGCTTTGAGGAGTCCCACATGCACAGCTCCAGGAAACCTCAGAGGGGCTGCTTGTACAGCAACGAAATCCTATGTGGTGATGTCCTGAGACCATGAAGTGCTCAGAGGGCTGGAGCCCTTCTGCTCTAGGGACAGGCTGAGAGACTTGAGGTTGTTGAGCCTGGAGAGGAGAAGGCTCCAGGGGGACCTCACTTCATGGTTTGAAGCTGGAAAAGGGCAGACTGAGGCTGGACACGAGGAAAAAGCTCCTGAATCTAAGGGCGGGGGATCCCTGGAACAGGCTGCCCAGAAGGGTGGTGGAGGCCCCATCCCTGGAGCCATTCAAGGTCAGGCTGGGAAGGACTCTGGGCAGCATGAGTGCTGGCCTTGTTTGGTGTCGGGGGTTGGACTAGATGGCCTTTCCAACCCAACACATTCTGTAGTTCTAGTCCCAACCCCCTGTCATGGACATCAACACCTCTCACCAGACCTGGTTGCTCCAGAGCCACTTCCACCCTCACCTTGGACACTTCCAGGGATGGAGCAGCCACAACCTCCCTGGGCAGCCTATTCCAGACCCTCAGCCACCCTCACAGGGAGGAATTTCCCCCTAATGATCATAGAGTCATAGAATCATTAGGGATTGGAAGGAGCCTTGAAAGATCATCTAGTTCAATCCCCCTGCCACAGCAGGATCATCCAGACCAAGTCGCACAGGAACACATCCAGATGGGTTTTAAACATCTCCAGAGAAGGAGACTCCACAACCCCCCTGGGCAGCCTGTTCCAGTGCTCAGTCACCCTCACTGTGAAGAAGTTCCTTCTGATATTTATATGGAACTGTCTATGTTTCAGCTCACACCCACTGCCCCTTGTCCTACCATCAGATGGCATCGAGAAGAGCCCGGCTCCATCCTCCTGACACCCAGCCCTCACATATTTATAGACATTAATGAGGTGATCCCTGATGCTCAGGTGATGCCAGCATTCCCTGAGGAACAGCTTTGGGAAGGAAGCAGAACCCTTGAGCCAACAACCACATTTATTTCATTTAAAAATAGGTGATTTTTTTTGTACAAAACCCTGTCCCAATGGCTCTGCTGGTCACTACAAAATAGAGAAGGGACAAAACACTGGTGCTCCCAACCCTCCCTGGCCAGGCTTGGGGTGGGGGATCCCAGCTTCCAACCCTAACCTGTCCTGTTGCCTCGCTTGCGATGCAGGAACAAGCAGGTTTCACCATAAATCCTATTAAAAGTTACCCCTTTGGTCCCCCAACACACCTTTTTCCCCAAAGGGCAGCATCAGGGGCACCCCATTGCCAGCCTCTTGTTCTCCCCTCCACCCCAGCCTGGGTGTAGGATGAGGGCTGGGGAGTTTTGGGAGGCTCTAGACCTGAGCAACACGCTGGGGGGTGTCAGTGGTAGCACCCCCCACCCCGAAGGGGTTCCTCGTACAAAAAAAGTCCCAAAATAAGACAATAAATAAGGGGTGAGATGGGCACTTCAGGCAGGTCCTACACAACAAACACAGCTGGAGCTGTGGGGAATGGCTTGAGGAAAGTGGTTTGGCTGCACCCACCCAGGTTCCTTACGGGTGCTGGAGGGATTGTGGGGTGCGGAGCCCTCAGGTCCCTGAAGGGCTGCAAAAATCTCTATAAAAACTGACCACACCACCAGCCTGGGGTGGGGGGCTCTGCAGAACCTGCTCAGGGCCAGATCCTGACCCTATCTATTTCCCCATTTCGTTCCTGCCTGGATGGGCAGAACCACCCCAGGACAGACAAAAACACCCCCTACAAATGCCCTAAGGTTTGTGCTGGGGATTAAACCCAGAACACAGGTCATGTGTAAGGACACCTGTGTGGAGGCACACACGAGATCCATCATTGATTCATCAACCCTACAAGGGTGATGGGGCTGTTTGCCAGCTACCTCAGAGAAAAATAATCCCATAAACCCAGGAAAGAAGACTTCCAGGGAGGACCAGGCTCAGCTCAAGTCCAAGGGCAGCACAGAGGGGATCTGGGGGAAGTTGGCACTGGGCAGACGATGCCCAAAGGTTGGGAAAGGGATTGAGCTATAGAACTTGGGATATTGCTGCCCATGCAGGCACTGGGGTAAACACAGCTGCCAGAGCGGGGTCAGCCCCTGGCTGCCGGGCGACACAAACTCATCCCCAGAAGGGCTCAGTCTAGGCTGGTGGCCACAGAGCAGAACATGGGGCCACCCAGATGGTCCCAAGGGATGATGTCCAGGGCTCTGCTCACAGCAGGGGGGATGATGGGGGTCTCAGGAGACCTCTGTCGATGTCCTGCCCCCAGTCCATGCAGCTTCTGGGTGGTCCTGGAAATGGATGGATGGAGGGACAAGCAGTGCAAGAATAGGAGATGGGGATGGAAGAAGAACCCCGTGGAGGTGACTCCAGCCCCAGGTGCCCAGATCTGGCATGGGGGTATCCAGTGCAGGGGTGCTGGTGGGACCATTCTCCTCCTCCTGCCCTTCACCAGGGGCTTGGTGAAGCTGTGGACCCCTCAGAAGATGCAGAAACCCTTCAGAAGATGCAGGACCCCCTCAGGAGAGGCAAGTCCACCTCAGGAAGTACAGGACCCCATCAAGACCCACTCAGAAGGAGCAGAACCCTCAGGAGTTGCAGGACCCCCACAGGAGATTCAAGACCCCCTCAGAAGAGGCAGGACCTCCGCAGGCCCCGTGCCCGACTCAGCTCAGCAGCCAGGGCCCGTCCCAGGCGGGAGGTGGTAGCCCTCATGCTCTGGGCAGCATCCACAGCCCGGTTCAGCGAGTGCTCCAGCTCCTGCAGCTCCTCCAGGTCCAGGCTCAGGCAAGGGTGGGGGGCAGTAGCCCAGTGGGGCTGCTCTGCCCACTGGTGCTGGAGGGGGACCCCGGCCACGGCAGGGGCTGAGGTAGGAACCACTGGGGAGCCACAGCTGGGAAGAAGAAGGGAACAGGGGCTTGGCTCTGCTCCACGGGTTGTGACCCCCCACCTCAGGGCTCTGTGCCCCCCAAACTGGGGCTCTGAGCGCACACCACAGGGCTACCTGTGTTCCCCTCCATGGGACTCTATGATCCCCCACCCTGGGAGTCCCTATCCTGCCCCCCCAACATGGGGCTCTCTGTGTCCCCCCACCAAGGGCTCTGTTCCCCCCACCATGGGGCTGTGTCCCCCCACTAAGAGCTCTGTTCCTCTCACCTTGGGGCTCCGTATCCCACTCTGGGGCTCTGTTGTTCCCCTTCCCCTTTATTCTTCGTCCCTCTCCCCTATCTCCCCATTTCCCACTCCCCATGTCCCTATATTCACCCCCCACAAAAGGATCTAGAGACTGTGTGACCCCCCCATGCCCCGGGGGTGGCTGAGTGGGCAGAGCACCCCTGGGTTCACCTCCCCCTGCACTGCCCTGCCCTGCCCTTCCTCCCCCCTGTAGTCCCCCCTTACAGCAGGTAAGGCACGAGGGGCACGATGGCAGTGCTGGCACTGGGGCTGCCCCACAGATACCAAAGTGGGGGGGGCTGCTCCTGCTTTGCGGCTCGGGGGGCAGAGTGGGAGCCTGGGAGAGTTGAGTCATGGTGGTCATGATCTGCTGGGAGGAGGAAAGGTGTTAGATGTCCCCAGTGGTGTGGGTAGATGCCACCAGGGGGGTAGTGAGTTAGATGTCCCCATTGAGAGGGTTAGATGTCCCCAGGGGTAGTTAGAAGCCTCTGTGAGGGGGGGTAGATGTCCCCATTGAGGTGTGTAGATGTCCTCATGGGCGGTTAGATATCCTTGGGGGGTGGGATTAGGTGTCCTCAGAGGGGTGCACAGTGAGTGGCAGCCCCTCATGAGCCCCCCCACCCCATGCCACACTGGGCTGCCACAGCCAGGTGAGACCCTGATGCCCATGGGTAGGGTGCAGTAGCACCCTGCCTGTCCCTCATGTCCCCCCCCTCAGCAGCTTGACAGGGCTCTGAGGGTTCTGCCAAGCACCAGACACCCTGACACTCACCGTGTGTGCCTCTGTCTCTGGGTTTGGGGTCCCTCATGGGTGCCTGGCACGTGGGGCAGCGTGTCCTGCTCGGGGTGCTGTGCTGAGGCTGCCGCGTGGCATCGCCCACCCTAGCACCCACTATGGGGTTAACAGAGATAAGTCATTAGTGTCTCATTATGGGGTGTTAGGTCAGGCCAAGGGGGCTGGGGGCTGCTCCTGGGGTCACTCACCCGATGGGGTCCCGTGGCACTGAGGGCACTGCGGGGTGCCTGGCTCTCCTTGGGGTGTAGGGGTGGTCCGTGCTGTCCTCCCCCGGTACCGTGTCCCTGCCAAAGCCCAACGTGAGTGGGACTGGGAACACTCAATGAGGTGGGGTGGCACTCCCAGCCTCCCACCCTGACCTGCTGGCACCCACCTGTGTACTGACCCTGAAATGTCACTGTGCCTGGGAGGCTGTCAGGGCTCTTGTGCGGGGAGCGGGTGGTCTGGGGTCGGGTGGGTGAGGGATCTGACTTGGAGGCTGTGGTGGAACAGAGGGAAATGGGGTGAGTTCTGTAGGATCTGTGGGGTCTGTGGGATCTGATCCCAGCGCTGCAGGGTCCCACAGGGTCACTAGAACCCACAGTCCCCCACTCTGGGGAAGAGGAAGCAGTGTGGAGAGGGGAGCATGTCCCCTCCTCTGGGTTTCCCTCCTCTCCCTGTCCCCCCAACTCACCGAGCTCTAGCTCTGGCCTGTCCCGTGCCAGCGATGCCGACCGCTCCTTCCTTGGGGCTTTGATGCTGGGCGTCATCTTGCCCCGCTCAGGGAGTCTTGACTTCCTATGGGAGGCAAAGAGCTGCTGTCACCACCCAGACCCCTCAGTGTCCCTACAGGTATCTCCTGACCCATCACCCCGGGTGGACTGGGGGTGACCATATGTAGGGTCACACATCCTACCCCCACATCGGGGTGCGTCTAGCCAGCCCCCTTCCCAGCCCCATCCACCTACCCCAAGGGTGCCACATCCTGAGGGGATGATGGTCTGTGGGTTGCCAGCTGCCTCCAGGCCAGGGGGATGAGTGGGGAGGCTTTTCCCCCAGGGTGGCTGCGGGAACCCCGCAGACTCTCCTCCAGCCTCCTCCGCAGCCGCCAGACCTCGTCACGCAGCGCCCGGATGGCCTGGCTGCCCCAGACAGAAGCCATGGTGAGGGACACCAGCAAGGGTCCCAATAGTGCCGAGTGCCCTGGGTGGGGGACCAGCCCCATCCTTCCCAGCCCCTTTGCCTGCCCCCTAGCCCCACCAGCCCCCTGCTCCCCAAAACAGCCATCCTACCCTTGTCATGAGTTGGAAGGACTCAATCTCAGCTTAGTCCAGGGGAAAACCCACTGCTGGAGCTTGTGGGGACTTTGCCCTGGGTGGTGAGTCCCTGTGTCACTGTGGGGTGCAGCCCAGTTTGGGGGTGCAGACACTTACTCACGCTCCAGACGGGAGCCCAGCAAGTCCGAGTGGGCTGGGTCAGGGGACATCAGTTCAGAAGACAGCAGGGTGGGGGATGGTGTTTCGGGGGATGGTGGGGGGCTAGCCGAGCCCCTGGCTGTGACAAGCTGGGGGCTGCTGGTGTTGACACCGCTCCTGCCTCCCTCCTCCGAGTCTATGTGAGCTGAGCAGGAGAGGGGGCACGGTGAGCTGAGTAGGGGTGCCTCCCATTCAGGAGAGACCTGGGAGAGCAGGAGACACCCCCAGACCAGCACCCTGAGAGGGGTGGTGGAACCCCATAAATCAGAGCCTCCACCACCTGCAGAGTCAGGGCCCCCAAAAAACCTCCCTCCCTAGGGACTCACTGCTGTCTCCGCCAGCAGCCACCTCGCTGCCCACACTCCCTGCCCAGCGCCGTGCAGAGCTGCTCTGTGACGGGGTGCTGGGGGTACTGGGGGTCCTGGGGGGCACATGAGGCCCCCCAGTGCCACCCTGCCCTCCCATGAGGCAGATGCCCATCGTCGCTGTCATGGGGGGAAGCGAGGTCACCTCTCTCTTGTGCAGAGGATGGAGGGTTGCAGGGATGGGGATGGAGGGTCCCAGTGAGTTCAGGGTCCTGGAGATGGGATGGGCCATGTGAGCACCCCTACAGCTTATCCCCCAGCCACAGGTCACCCCATACATCTCCAGCACTTCCCAGTACACTTTCCCTGCTCCCCACACCGCATCTTCCCCCATCTCTCCACCCCTTCAGTGCCCCAAATCCTCCCTGTGCAAGCTGACCGCACTGGAGGACCCTGAGCCCTACCCAGTGCCAGGGGGTCGGTGGTCAGGAGTGTGCAGAGTGGAGGACACCCTGCTGGCCTCAGAGCCCACGAAGCCGCTGTCGGTCTCTGGCGACACAATGCGCTGCTCCTGGGGGTGGAACAGGAGGAGCAGGATGGGTGCTGAGCAATTCCAGGCCCCCCAGCAGGGTTAGGGGTGCTGACAGTCCCAGGGTACCCACCTTGCAGGCCTGGTGCTGGGGGGCAATGCCAAGCACCCTGCTGCAGTGGCGGGACTTGGGGGCCCAGGGAGGGTTGGGGAGCCCCAGGATGGGGTTGGCTGTGGCTGGTGGCTCCTCAGCAGTGGCAGGGGCCAGGCAGCCCCATATGCCCCCACGCCATGGGGAGTCCTTGGGGGGCAGTGGAGAAGCAGTTCTGTCTGGGGGGTGCCTGTGGGGAGAGGATGGAGCATGAGACACGGGGAAATGCCCCGGTACAGCAACTCTCACATCGGGGCTGTTAACTCTGAAGCAGGAGGAAAAACCTGAGACCTGCCTGCTCCCCCAGCACTTACAAAGGGGAGGTTTCAAGGTCCTTCTCTAGTGATGGGGTCCTGTGGGGGGCTTTTCTGGGGCCACTGTCCTCTGCGGCAGGTCCATCCACCTCCTGGCAGCCGCTCTCAGCCAGGCTCAGCTGCTCCAGGCTCAGCGACTCCGGAAGGGACTTGAAATGTTTGTACCTGAGGGGATCCCACACGCAGAAGATGGTGGGTTTGAGGAGCTGCTCCCTCCCCATGTTGCCCCCAACCCGCCATGAGGTCACTCACTGCTGCAGCAGGTCACTGAAATCCTCCTCCACTTGGAGCTGCTTATCCCACAGGGGCTGGGGCAACCCCCCCATCACCACCTCAGGCTCCCCTGCTGTGCCCCTCGGACCCTCCATCAGTACTGGGCTCTGCAGGGCACAGCAAAGGGGGTTGGAGAACCAGGACTCCCACCCCAGCCACAGTAGGGTGACCACCCCCAGCCCTTTTGGTTCCCCAAGTGCCCCCAGCAGCCTTGACCTGCTCACCTCAGGCTGCAGGGAGCTGGGGACCAGTGGTGGGGAAAAGGCTACAGGGGAGTGGGGCTGGGCAGGGGGCTGTGGGGGCGGCTGCCGCTTGGCCCCTGACTCCAGCTGCTCCTTCAGAGACTCCAGGCGCAGCCCCAGGTGGAAAATCTCCCCTTCCACTGCCCTGCAAGGGAGTGACCAGCAGTGTTGGAAAACCCCAGACCCCACAGTGTGGGGGCTGGCAGTACTGGGGGTTTTCAGTGGAGAGGGGGTGGGGGGTGTCCAGCACTCACCGGTCAGGGTCGAACTCCCCCACAGTGTCGGGGTGCTGCTGCCGGGCTTCCAGGTAGGTCAGTTCCAGGGCATCCTGTGCTGCCTTCAGCTTCCCAAACTGCTGTGGCACAGCGGGGCCAGGGGGGTCAGAGCCTGTCAGTGGCCCCCATGTACCCCCCTTGCATCCCCATGTCACCCCCACATGGTGGTGGGAGGGGGCTCACCCACCTGGAGCTGTTCCCTGGGCATGGGGCTCCCTGCCCGCATCCAACTTTCGAAGGACTCAACCTGGTTGGGAGAAAAAGGGCTGAACCTGGCCCTGCTGCTGGCCCTGCTGCAGCCCCCCACCCCAGGACTTGCCTGTGCCAGCAGCTTGTGGGTCTGTGCAGCCAGGGTCTGTGTCAGCTCTGACCCAGAGCAGTGGCAGGCCCCAGGGCAGCTGGGGCAGCCCCCTCTAGGTGCAGAGGGGTGAGGAGTAGGTTGGAGGATTCCTCCTCCGGCTGATGGTACTGGAGCTGGAGCTGCAAGAAAACCAGAGGACAAGGAGCTGCTGGGGACCCCTCTGAAGCTGTGGGTAAGGGGTCCTGGCTGAACACCCAACCCAGAGACAAGGGCAATGAGCAGATGAGGAACCTGGTTTCAAACGCACCTTCCCCAGGTGGGGCTGGCGAGGTGGGGGCCACGCCCAGAGCTGCTGTCCTGGCCCGAGGGATGCTGAGGGTCATCACCTGGTGGCCAGATCCCATGGAGCCCCCTGTGATGCTGTGGCTGGGCCTCGGTGGGTCCATGTACAGGTTCACCTGGGACAGAGGTAGAGAGAGTTTGGGAGGCACCTACCCTGAACCCCTAACCCTGGCACTGCCCAGCCAGCTGTGACCCTGCCACACCATCCCCATGGTGACAGGGGGTTGGAGATGATGGGGAGCACAGTCTAGAGGGGCAGCACAGCCTGAGGAGGGTGACACAGTGTGGGGAGGGGGTGGCTCAGCCTGGGGGTTTGTGACACAGTTGGGAACACAGCCTAGGGTGGGGGGGGCATAGCTTGGGTTGTGGGAGGCACAGCCCCAGGGGAGCTGGGGCACTGTCTTGGGGTGGGGGCAGTGGCACAGTATCAGGTGGGAGGCACAGAGCTAGGGCAAGGGGCACAGCCTGGGCAAGACACAGCCGACACTAGCCCTGCCTCAGTTTCCCAACCAGTGCAAGGTGCAGGCCAGGAGGGTGACGAGGGGACATGTTTCTGCCCACTGTTTCAGTGACATGCCCTGTGGCCATTTAGGGGCCCTTCTGGTTGGTTCAGTTTGCTGTGGGTTCTGCAAAGGTTGTAACCACCCCCCCCCCCATCTATGGATTGGGGTTGCCCAACTGCATGGGAAGAGGAAGAGCAGTGGAGTCGGGGGAGGAAGAAACCCCAAATCACTCCAGGGAGTGGGAAGCAGCACGGGGAGCACCCCTCCCAGCACTCACCCTGGCGCCCAGGCGCAGCTGGTCGATGGTGTTCTCGGCCTCGGCGTACTTGGTCAGCAGCTTGTGGTAGTCATCCTGCAGGGAGGGGGCTCAGGTGGGCAAGGACATCCAGCAATGGGATGGGGTCTCAGGATGTGCCAGGGTGGGTAGTAAAGGGGAGGTGGCATAGAGCAGGGCACCACTGTGTGAGAACAACTGGGGCTCCCATGGGCCGGGGACACCCCCAAAACTTCCAATCCCTGTGGTGCAGATGTGGGCCCGTGGTTCTGCACTGGGGAACCACCCCAGAGTGGTGTCTGCACAGGGGACAGGAGGGCACCTTAGAGACAACATCGTGGGGGTGACAAACAATGGGAGAGTACAGGAATCCCAAGTGGGACATGAGAATCCCCACTCCCAACCCCACATCCCTCCCTGCTCCTTCCCTCCTTGCCAGCAGGACCAAGGTGAGTGATCCTAAACCCCCCACACAAGGCTGGTTCATGGGGCTGGTGACACCTCCACCCCAACCCAGAGACCCTTCCAGTAAGTCCTCTTGAGCTGAAATGGGGACTGGGTGTTACCTGGAGCTGCTGCACCAGCGCAGTGGCTTGTCTGGGGGACCTCAGCTCCTGCGGCAGCCCGGTGGTGCTAGGGGGCTGCGGGGGAACTCCCTCCCCACTGCTCAGCAGCACCTCCCGCACGATCTCGGCGGGGGACTTGAACCCGATGGGGTGTCTCGGGCTGCGGGGGGCTGCGGGCAGCACTCGGCCCCGCGGTGGCCGGTAGCTCTGGTCGATCTTGACCCTGGCCTCCACCTTAGAGAGGTCGGGCAGGGGGTGGTTGAGCCGTCCTCGGCCATACTGGGTGCCCGTTCCCGGCGGGTCTCTCGCCCACTTCCTTCCGGGGTGCCGTTGCTGAGGGCTCAGGGACCACAGAGGGCGGAGGGGTTTCGGGGGTTGCACAGTGGGAGCCGCTTTCTTGGGCACCCGGGGGGCTGGGGGGCGCTCAGTGCCCCAACGGTCCCTGGTGGGTGCCAAACCAGTGGTGACAGGGGCCAGCAGCCCCGTCCCAGTTGTCTGGGCCTGGGGGACGGGCTTGGTGCTGGTGGTGTCGCGGTGGCCATCGGTGGAGAGGTGCAGAAGCAGGCTCTGGCTCGGGGTCCAGCCCTGCCTGTGCCCCCCACCAGTGTCCCCAGCGGTGTCCCAGACCCCGTGCCCACGGGAGGGGGTGGCAGGGCCAGGGCTGGTGTCCGACAGCCCTGAGGTACCGTCCGGGCTGCAGCCGCGGGGCTGGCTCAGACCCCGGCCACCTCGTAACACCTCGGGGCTGCCACTGGACTCCGAACCCCACTGTCCCTCGTAGGAGAGCTCGGGGTAGGGGTCCCCATCGCTCTCTGCCCCCCACAGCCCCTCGTCCCCCCTGGAGCTGCCCCGCTCTTCCTCCTCCTCCTCCTCCTCTGCCAGGTCCCGCCGTGAGTGCCAGCGCCCCTCCTCCGCTGGAGACCCCTCCTCCAGTGCCTCGCCACCACCTGCAAAACACCAGTGGGGGCTGCTGCCAGCCAGCAACCCCCAGATCCCTTACAGCCCCCCCCATGGGACCCTCAGGACCATCCTCCCAGCAGCGAGAAGACGGCTCACCCCATGGTGGGCTCCCGGCAGCCTCCCCCAGACCGATGACCCCATCATCGTCCATCCGCTGCTCAAAGTCGTCGTCGTCTTCCTCCTCCTCCTCCTCCTCCTCCCCCCGTCCTTTCCAGTGCCTCGGCGGTGTTTGTGCCCAGTGCAGCCATGGTGCCGGACTGGCCATGGCCCGCGGGCGCGGCCACTAGGTCACTTGTGTCGCTTCATGTCCCATGGGACTGGGCACTCCCTCGGCGCTAGCGCAGGTCACACCATGGCCACCAGTGTAGGTCACACCGTGGCCACCACAGCCTGCAGCCAAGGGAGAGAGGGGATACTCAATGGGACACAGTAGGCTCTGCCTGAGGTGCCCCCCAACCCAGTGATGGGGGTTCTGCTGTCCCTCGGGACAACAACAACCCCCACCATGATAGGTGAGAGGACACCCTGGGCCACCTCCCACTATGCCGCTGGAGCTGCCCATGGGGAAGGAGCATGGTCACCCCAAAAGTTTTTTTCCCCCACCGGGGGGGTGTGTGTGTCTGTGGAGGGTACCTAGACTATACTGGCACCCTCTGGGCACCTCCCTGGCCAGGCAGCCACAGCCCAGGGACCATGATAGCACTGGACAGTCAAGGGAAGGGGAAGGCAGGAGCACCCCAATGCCCCCTACACCACAGATCTCACAGCAGCAGTTTCTGGACACTGAAAACCCAAGTGAGAAAGGCCACGGGGTTTTCCCCATCATGTCTCTTCAGCTCACTTTGATGCCCTGACAAACCAATTTTAGCCATGGGGTGTGGAGGTGGCAGCTGTACACACAGGGTGGGCACCCCACCATCCCCTACAGTCACCCCACAGCATCCCTGACCCTATGCCAGACTATGGTAGAGCAACCAGCTCCACACAGGGGACACTCACCCCATCCCAGCATCCCTGGGACATCCCCATCACCATGACCCCAATATGGGTCCCCTAAAGCAGAAACCACTCTGAGCACCCCCAAACCTTCCTGCAGGCAATGGGGGTTTTTGCAGAAGTAGGAAATGATGATGCTGGGGTGCTTCCGTAATGTTTTTAACCCTATCAGGCCCAAATCCTACAGTGAAATGAGGTGTGTATGGGGACCTCCAGGAGCCCTAAAATTCAGCCATACAGCCTCAAAATACAGCCAGGTGGACCTTTGCATCCATATCCCAGATTCCCAAGGAAGGGTCCACCAGGCCACCACCCTAAGCTGCTGCTGGGTGGTTTTGGGGTGCTGCTGGGATGGGGGTGGTGGCAGTGAGCAGTAAGCACCAGGAAAATCCTCTATCTCACCCCCCAAAGCCTCAGATCTGCAAATCCCCCAGCTTAAATCCTACTGTTAATGGGGTCTTATGGTTATTTTCTGGTGTGACCTGACATCAAAGCCCTCCAGCATCATCTCTGTTCTGGCAGCAGCATGTTCCCAGCTCTGCGGTTTTCCAGGCAGGGATCAAACCCCAAAATATCATTTAGGGTCTTGCAAGCCTCCAAGGGAGTTTGAAAGAGGTTTTTCCCCACCCCCAGACTTCTCCACTTTCTGCACCTGGAGAGGATCCACAGCTTCTGGGGTGCTGCCAGCAGGGAGGATGGGGCTGCCCATGGGGTGCTTTGGACTCTGCAGATGCTCAAGGCAACTAAAGAGGGATTTTGGCTTTAGCCCCTCTCTGAGGAGGGGTGACTCCATCCCTCATTCCTTGTCTTCATGCTTCCCTGGAGCAGCAGCACAAACCTCCTGACCCACCTCAAAACTCACAGCACCCTTGAGAGACAGGGAGCCCCAAACAACAGCCCCGAGGTGGGTCCCAGCAGGTGACAGGAACCTCTAGGTCCTGCTGTCTCAGGGCAAAGAGGGTTAAACATTTCCAACGCGGTGTTGGCAGGTCAGTGCCTGGATCAGCCTGAACCCACAGCCATCAGCCATCACCCCAATACCAGGCAGCAATCCCTGAGCTGCACTGCCCACAGCTCCCACAGTCTGCAGGGTCTGCTGGCAAATCCAGCCCCATTTATCGCCTTCCCAGAAAGTTCACCACACCAGCGGTCACAGTGGAGAGAGACAAGAATCCAGGGAGGGTTTTATGCCTTTCAGTGAGTTGCCTGCTGCTATGGCAGCAAGGGGAAGCTTCAGGAATGGTGTGGCTGCATGCTAGGAGGCACCAGGCAAGTGCCAACAGTGCCAAGGGGTGTGTAGAAATATAAGTATAAAAATACAAAAGAAATATAAAATGTAAAAGTAAAATATAAAACTAAAATGTAGCTAGAAATATAAAATATACAATACAAATATAAGTGTCAATATGAATATAAATGTGAGGGTTTTTAAAATCTTGCTCTTTAAAAGCCAGGGTTTTGCCCCAGGGTAATTGGAGATAGAGCTAAAAGGAAATCTAACAGCGTCAGCTAGAAAATGTTTTGTACCCTTGAGCTCAGCCTCCTCCTCCTGCCTTCTGCTCCTCAGGCAGTGGTGCCTTTTCGGGGTGGGAGTGCTCACCTCAGGGAGGGGGCACTCAGGGTAGTGATGGATGTTGCCAGGTCTCTGTCTGCCTCTGTTCTCAGCTCCAGATCAGTGACCCCATTTGCAGGCAGCTTCACCCTCCACAGCGATCCCATTGTAGCCCCGTTCTTGGCCCACAACCCTCCCTGGGGTAGATGGAGGCACAAGGCTGAGACCCCCCAACATGTTGTCTGAGTGAGGCAGAGGAATTGCCACACAGCCAAGGCCAACATGAGGCAGCGCCCAGCCCCATCCCTGCCCCTGGGTTTATCGGTGCTGACAGTGGAGGAGAGAGCACATCCCTCCCTTAAGGCCTCACTCGGTGACATGGAGGGGGGGGAACGGGGCCGCTGTCACTCTGCCTTCGCTGCCTTGTCAACGGCTGGGCAGAGCAGGTGGGTTGGCACGAAGGTGATGGAGAATTATCCATCTTGTGTCCCGAAATAAAAACCCATCCTTGGCTGGGAGGGGGGTTAAAGCCACTCTTGTGTCCTGGCTAGAGGCTTTAACCCCCTCCCAGCCAACAACTGGCTCTTTATTTCCCTAAAACATCAGCTCAAAACTCAGCTCTACAGAGAACCCCGAGGTGCCAGGGATGCACCAGCACCTCAGGTAGGCAGTGGAGCAACCAGGAGCACCCTAAGGTACCCACCAGCCCCCCAGGCAGGTGGTGCCAGCAGCCAGGGACCTCTGACCATGGGGGTTTATGGCTGAAGAGCTTTGTAACCCGGGGCTAGGCTCTGCCTCTGGGTGCCCAGCACAAAACCAGACATTTTCTGCTCAGGCGTCTAAAAGGAGAAGTTACCAGCAAGCAGGGGCCCATCTGATCCCAGCCACCCACAGGGGGTGGTTCATAGGGCTGGTTTTGGGGTGCTCAGGTCTTCACCAGCCTCAAGTGGGTTTTTTGTAGGCATAAACGAAGACTGACTCTTTGAGGGGGTCTGAAGGAGGTCAGAAGAGCACCTTCAGGCTGCAGCTAGGCAAAGAGATGTCTACACTCCAGAAGTGAGTGATTCCTGGTTTAGAAATCCTTTTTTCTCCGGTTTCCCCAGCCTGCAGACTTCAGTTTTCTGAGCGTGATAGAGGGCAGAGGAGCAGAAATGTGGCTCCTCTATTGCACCACGAAAACAAGGGAGAAAGCATCATCCTGAGCATGAGCCCGACCGACCCTCCTTATTCTCTGAAAACAACAACCTGGCCCCACACAGTCGCCCTAAACCTCGCGTCGACCCCTAAACACAGGGAACTCCCCCCTAGTCAGTCCCTCTGGGAGTCTCCTCCCCCCCCAGCTCCTCCCAAGAGATGTAGAATCCCCGTAGAAGCAGCATCTCTCCATCACTCACACTGAAGCGGGACACGGGGCTGCTCACAGGGCGGTTCCCCGATCCCAAACTCTCCTGTCCCCAAGGCCAGGTCCGTGCCCCCTCCCCGGGGACGCTGCTGACCCCAGGGAAGCTGCTGGGGTGCACGGGGTGGGGTGGTGTGTGTCCCTGTGGCCGTAATTCCTGCTTTAATCCCGTCTGGAGAGATCTGCCGGGCACGGAGATCCCTTATTAGCCCCGGGCAGAGGCGGCGGGGGAGGGATCCGGGACTGGGGGACACGGCGGGGAAGACCGACAGCGGTCCCGGGCACTGACAGTGCTGGGGGGGGTTAACCCGCAACGAGCCGGGTTGGGGCAACGGGAGCATCACTGCTGCGCTCCCGGGGAGCCCTAAACATCCCTGCCCAGGCTACTTCGAAGTGGAGGGAACCCCCTCCCCCTGCTGACACCCCCGGGCTAGGAACGAACAGAGAGTGCTCGCAGCCGCCCTTGAACTTGAACCAGGAACTGCGCCCACAGCAGCCTCTGCCTGGCCCTGGGTCCCCAAACTGCCCCCGACTCAGCCCCTGCCTCGGCCCCAGACCGCCCTCCTACCCTCCCGAACCCCAACACTCCCACCCCGAGGGTCAGGTTCGGCCCTGGATGGGGAGGGGGCACCGGAAGAATACGAGTTCAGACAAGTTTCTCCGGGGCCACGCACGCTCCTGCATCCTCTCGCATCTCCCCGGCCGCTGGACTTCCCGCCCCAGGGACTCCAACAGCCCCCCAGCCCTGCCAGAACCAGGCACTGCAGAGCGCGGTCGGGGGGGATGCTGGATGCAGCCCCCGGGCACAGCTGGAGGTGGGGGGCACAGCTGGATGTTCCTTCCTCACTCCCTACCCCGCAGACGCAACAGCTGCTCACCCGCACGCAGGCTCCGGCCGCTCCCTCCTCGCCCGGCCCCGGGCGGTTCCGTACAGCGGCCCCGGTTCGGCTCCAGCCCCGGCCCCGCCCCGCCCGGCCCCGCCGGACACACAATAGCGCGGCCCGGCGGGGGAAGGGGCGGAGCCTGGGAGATAATTTGCATCCAGCCAATCAGCGGCCGGAAGGGACTGGCGGCATTAGCATAATCCCTCCATCCCTTTCCCCATCCACATTCATAGAATCATAGAATCATAGAATCATTACGGATCGGAAGGGACCTCGAAAGATCATCTAGTNCAGAACTGGACACAATACTCCAGGTGTGGTCTCACCAGGGCAGAGTAGAGGGGGAGAAGAACCTCTCTTGATCTGCTAACCACCTGTTCGATTCCCCATCTCTTTCCCATTGCCTTTCCCATCCCGGTCCTCTTCTCCATCCACATCCCCTTCCCTGTTCCCCATCTTATCCTTTTCTCCATCCCAGTCCTATCCCCTTCCCTATCCCCTTCCTCTTGTCCATCCACATCTCCTTCACGTTCCTTTCCCCTTCCCCAACCCCATCCCCATGCCAATCCCACTTCCATCCCCTTCCTCATCCCTGTTCCCTTCCCCATGCCCTTCCCCACCACCATTCCCACGTTCTTTCCCTTCCCCATCCATGTCCCCATCCCTTTCCTCATCTTCATCCCCATTCCCTTCCCCATCTCATTCTCATTCCCTTTCCCATCTCCACCCTCTTTCTTGTTCCTTTCCCCAGCTCCACCCCCTTCCTTGTTGCCTTCCCCGTCCCCATCCTCATCCCTGTCCCCTTCCCCATCTGGATGAGGATTTTTATTTCATTTACTTTTTATGCAGCTGGAGAGGGACTTTTTATGGGAGACCCTAGTGCTAGGATAAGGGGGATGGGTTCAAGCTTTAAAAAGGGGAAATTTAAACTGGATTTTAGGTAGATATCCTTCCCTGTGAGGATGATGAGGCCCTGAACAGGTTGCCCCTGGAGGCTGTGGTCAGCCTGGTCTGGTGAGAGGTGTTGCTGCCCATGGCAGGGGGTTGGGACTTTAGGGTCTCTTCCAATCTAAACAATTTTACAATCTCGATCATGATCCCCATCCTCTGCCAGGGCCAAATGGCAGGATGGGGATGACAATGGGGATAGAACAACAGCTTTACCCAGCCCCTTTCCTTCAAATCCCCCATATCCCAGCCCCATAGACACACCCTCCAACCAAACCCCAACCTGTTTTCTAACCCGATAGATTTATTGAAAAATTAGAAGCACAAGCTCTGTTGATATAAATAAACGACGTTTGCCAGCAATTTACAAGGCCTCCGGTTACTCCTTCTGCAACCCCCACGAGGGGGGGTGGGTACCCTAAAATACCCTCTGACCTGAGCCCTGGGCCCACCCTGCTCTGCGTGTGTGGCACTCAATTGACAACAGGGACACTCAAAACCTCTGACGTCCTGCCCCACTCGGAGGGCGAGAGGGTGTTTCTCTACCCCAGAAAGGCCAGGAATGGAGATTTTATGGGTTGTGCCCCGATTTCTGCCTGTTGTGTCAGCCTGCCCTACAGCAGCAAGAGTCCACAGTGGGCAAAGGGATGCCTGGGGGCAAGCTGGGGGGTGGGTGTCTGCACGTGCAGGGTGGCCACAGAGGGGATGAGGGAGCTTTACAGGGTGGGATGCTGCTTTCACACCTTGGTCCCGCCTTCCATCCCCATCTAGGTGTTCCCCATCCCAAGCCATGTTCCTCCCCCAAAAACACAGCCTCCACTTTAGATCCCCTAAAGGGCGACGTTGAATTCTGTGACCAAGAAATCAATGTAGTCCTTTTCCTTCAGCTTGAAGGCTTCGGCGATGATCCGGGCAGCTTCCCGATGCTCTTTGCCCCGTAGCCCTGTGCCGTTCACCTCCAGAATGACGTGGCCCACCTTCAGCTTCCCACAGTTGTGTGCTGAGCCCCCTCGCTGTGGGAGACAGGGGGTCAGGCTTGTGCTCCCACCCAGGGGTGAAATATGGGCGCTTTGGGAAATCTGCAGACACCAGCTGGGCTTTGGGGGCTGCCCAGACGCCCTCCAGAATCTCTGCAGCAAATCCTTGGCTCCCAGGATGTGTTTTATGGTGTGGGATCACCCACAGAAGACGGGTACAACCCCCAACCTTCCCCAAGCAGGGCGATGCCCCTGATGTTCAGGGGGTTGTTATAGGAAGGGGAAAGCAACAGCTTCAAAACTCCCTGCGGGGCAGGGCTGTGGCTGAAGGGTTTTCCTGAGCCTGTCCAAGGAGGGGAGGGATGGGACATGCATTGAGTTCTTGCCGTTCTCAGCTCGCCCTACCTGGATGGTGACGATGCGAGGCAGCGGCTGCCGTGTGTTTGCTCCCCCCTCGATGGCGATGCCCAGGGTCGGAGCGCTCTTGGACACTCGGATCAGACATGATGTGGGCTCTAAGAGCCCCGGCTGTGGGGACAGATGGCACTGTTTGCCTGCTGCTCCCCTTTGGCCATGGGATCCCCCAAGAATTTGTCCCATGGGAGTGGGACAGGCTCTGCTCTTGATCCCAGCCACCAGCAGGTCTGGCCAGGCCTGGGGAGGACACAGGGCAGCTCTCCAACTGCCCCCCTACAGCCCTCAGCCTCACTACCATCAGAAACCCCCTGATTCACTTCTGCACATGTGCCCTCTGAGCCAGGAGCTCAGCCAGGTCCCCAGTACCTGCTTGCTGGACCTGGGAGGGACTGGAGTTACCCAGGATGGAATGAATCAGCCCTACAGTGCCCCATAGCTCCTCCTTTGTCACTTTATCACTGCTCAGCCCACCAGAGAGATGAGCCATCTCATCAGACAAGGAGATAAATAACCCACTGAAGTACATGAGAAGGGA
This sequence comes from Rhinopomastus cyanomelas, assembly GCA_013400115.1. NCBI lineage: Eukaryota > Metazoa > Chordata > Aves > Bucerotiformes > Rhinopomastidae > Rhinopomastus > Rhinopomastus cyanomelas. The sequence continues at coordinate 1,205,422 of VXBP01007306.1, forward strand.
CACACGGGTCCAGATGAGACTGCAGGGAGCAGCTCTGCCCCCTGCCAGCCCTGGCACCCACCTCCCACCCATAGCAGCACCCCGTGGCCCAGGGCACCCAGCCTCACCGGCTTGGCAGCCCCTTCTGCTACACCATCGTTCCTCGTGGCCTCTTTGAGGTTTCGGCTTTTCCCAGGGACCAGCTGCTGGCTCTTGTCCTTGCCGCTCATCTCAACCTCCCCGATGTCCACCCCGCTGTCCTCGCTGAGGGTCTGCCCGCTGTCCGACAGCTGGGAGAGCGTGGATGCTGGGGACAGATGAGGTTGTTAGCCGGGGGGCAGCCCAGAATCCCTGTTCCAGCAGGAGGACATAGAATCCCAGACTGACTCATACTGGAAAGGACCTCAGAGCTCAGCTACTCCAACCCTCTGCCATGGGCAGTGACACCTCTCAACCAGACTTGGTTGCTCAAGGCCTCATCCAACCTGGCCTTGAACAGCCCCAGGCAGGGGTCCAGCCACAGTCTCTCTGGGCAATTGATTCCAGAGTCTCCACCCTTATACTGAAGAACTTCTTCCTAAGATCTAGTCTGAACCTCCTTTCCTTCAGATGCAAACCATTTCCCCTTGTCCTACTGCTGGATCCCCTTGGGAAAAGTCCCTCTCTAGCCTTCCTGGAGGTTTCCTTCAGGTGAGGGGAGGCATCTCTAAGGTGTGTGTTGTCCCCCCCTCCCCCCCCCCCGCCTTCTCTTCTCAAGGCTGAACAACCCCCGCTCCCTCAGCCTGTCCTCAAAGTAGAGGGACTCCAGTCCTTGGATCATCTTTGTAACCCTCTCTGGACTTTTGTTGAGGACATGGAATCATGGCATCTGTTCCCAGGGCTGGGCACATCTGACTTCTAGACTTGGATGTCTGAGCAGGCATCCAAGCAGATCCCTCCCAGAGCTGTGCACAGGGAGCATCAGGGGGCCCAGACCTTGCTCCAGGATCCAACCCAACTCTCAAACTGGGATGGAGGAGGGTGGTGGTGAGCTTGAGGATGCTGCTGGAGCTCAGATTGAGTGGGACCATGCTCAGCTCCAGGGTCTGGGAAGAGATGGGAGCAGAACCTGTCTAAGAGAGGCTGCTGGGTCAGGGCCTTCTTCCCAGGTTGATGAAGACTGGGGGAGCACACCGAGCCTCAGGGTGGTAGCACCCGTCTGAGAAGCCGGGAAGCGTCTCTGGGGCCGGAGGAGTGCGCGGATCGACACCGCTGCGATGCCGCGGGCACAGCCCCTCACGTCCCGGGCCGCAGAACCGGCTGCTGCCACATGGGGGCGACAACGTCCCTCGCAGCGGGTTCCCCCGCGGCCACTGCGCTCGCAGGGTGGGCTCTGAGGAGTAGGATGTCAGTCCCAGACAGGGTTCTCACCATGGCTGAGAATCCTGAGGAGGGCTTTCTGCATCCCCTGGATTTTCTCTGGGGTTTCGGTTTGTGCTATTTTTTTCCCCTCGGTGTTTTGTTCAATTGAAAATTCATCTCGGGGATGAAAAAGGCTGCTGAGCTCTGGAGCACTGCCACAGTGCTGGAGCTTCCACTGACCTGAAGGCTGAATTGAAATCATGGCTGCTCATGCAGTCCTGACCCAGCAGGCACTGCCTGCCCACACCCCACACTCCATCCCTCATTCTCACTGGGAAGGGGGAAGACCCTGCAACCAAGCCCTGCACTCAGGAGTGATGGGCAGCCTGGTGCAGGTCTCCCTCTTCCAACTCCTTGAGTTCCTGCCCATGAGATATCCCTTCAGCAGGTTATCTCTAGATGAACACCCCAAACAGGTGGTCTCTTGAACACCCCAAACGGGGGGAGGCATTTCACCTGATAATGTGACACCTACCTCTGGCCTGGGGCAAGGGCCTCACTTCATTGACGTCAGGCTCACTGTTGGGTTGGTGCACCTCCACCATGATGAAATGCTGGTTGGCCACAGCCTGCGGGCTGCCCTTGTCTGG